>BSBK01006153.1:1332500-1367500 GCA_027943335.1 Chamaecyparis obtusa | reverse complement strand
CGCTCTGTCATACTTACTCTCTGACTTGTGTGATCTTCATGTGGATCATATGTTTCCATAATGACAACATCTATGCAATCAACTCAGCCAAATTGCCAACAAGTCCATGGTGATTCCCAATTGATTATAGCCCAAATCATAAAGATGACATACTAAAATTGTATAAGCATGCTATTTGGGATAGATTAGAGTTCTTTGAAGCTTTCAATATCCTTTGGGTAGAAAGGTCAAATAACATCATGGATGATTTCCTTGCCAATGTTGCCCTAAAAAATAATGATATCACTCTGACTGGTGTATCAATGTTAGAAATCAAAAGTAGGCTTGTAGTGCTTGACAATGTGTATAATTGGCAAGTCTTTAAGGATGACTATGATATCCTTAAATTTATTCAAAGTTTAGATCAATATGATAGGCAGAAAATAGATTTCAATGCTTCATAATAGATTATTAATGGAAAGGAATGTATTATGGGAAATGATATTGTCCAATTAACCTCAAATTATATACCTAAGGGATTAGTGGAATTAGAAGGAATGTTTAAGATAAATGATGGGTATATGTCAAAAAATTCTAATACCAATATGGAGGATCCAGAGGAGATAAACTTAGGTTCAGAAACATCCCCTCAAATGGTATACATTAGAAAAAAGATGAGTAGGGAGGTTAGGGGAAATTTGATAAGATTATTAAAAAGGTACAAGCATGTGTTTTCTTGGTCTTATCATGACCTCAAAGCCTATAGAGAAGATTTATTTCAACATGAGATCCCTCTAAAGGAGGACACCGAACCTTTTAGGCAGAAACAAAGGCCCATCAATCCCCATTTAGCCATAAATATGCAACAAGAGTTAACAAAATTAAGAGATGCTAGTATCATTGAGCCTATTAGGCATTCCTCTTGGGTTTCAAATCTTGTGCCAGTTAGGAAAAAGAATGGTGATATAAGATTCTATGTAGACTTTAGGGACTTAAATGTTGCTTCACTAAAGGATAATTATGGACTACCAAATATGGAGGCTATGTTGCATAGAGTGACTGGTTGTGTGCTATTGTCCATAATGGATGGTTTTTCAGGTCACAACCACATTTTAGTCAAAGAATCTAAACAGTTCAAGAAAAGATTCACCACTCCATGGGGAACCTATGTTTATGTCCGTATGCCTTTTGGTTTGAAAAATGCTGGAGCAACCTTTCAAAGGGTAGTGGATGTTGCTTTCAAGGATTTGATTAATTTCCTTATGGTTGTGTATTAGAATGATTTGACTACATACTCTAAGAAGGCCAAAGATCATTGTACGCATTTAGAAAGGTCCTAGTCAAGGCTTTGGAGTTTGGTATCTCATTGAATCCCAAAAAGTGTCAATTTTCTATAACTGAAGGAAAATTGCTGGGACATATAGTGTCAAAAGAGGGAGTTATAATTGACCCTAAAAGAGTTGAGGCAATCAAAAAGGTCCCTACCCCCAAAAATATTAAAGGTGTCCAGTCCTTTTTGGGACAGATCAATTTTGTCAGGAGATTTATTGTTAATTTTGCAAAATTAGTCAAACCCACAGTCAAGCTCTTGAAGAAAGATGTAAAGTTTAATTGGAACTATGAAGCTCAGGAACCTTTTGACAAAATGAAACAAACAATCCAAGAAGCTCCTATCCTAATATCTCCTGATTATTCTAAACTTTTTTCTTTATTCTCCTTTTCATCTTTTCACACTATTGCAACCATTCTATTATACAAGGATGAGGAAGGATCTGAGAACCTAATCACTTTCTTTAGTAAATCACTACAAATTTTTGAGTTGAATTATGAATTGATGGAAAAGTAGGTTTATGCACTAGTCAAGGTAGTAAAAGGTTTTAAAACTTATCTTGTTTGTGCAAAAATTAATGCATATGTTCCTCATGTTGCAGTAAAGGACATTTTAGTTCAAACTGAAGTCACATGAAAAAGATGCAAATGGATTAATAGGATCCAAGAATTTGATTTGGAGCTCCACATTACCAAACTTGTAAGAGGTTTGGGACTTGCAAAGCTAATGACAGAAGATAATATGGACCTTGTACAAGTAAATAATGTACAAGCTAATCTTAGTTTATCTTAATGATTATTCTTGACATAAAACATTCCCATGCAAATATTGATTACAATTACATCCAGTATGTAATCGATAGAATAATTGAAGGTATGGTGTCTATCAAACAAAATAAGAGGCCCATTAGGTTCATGCACTACTTCCTTCTGATGCACTTGATCCTATATTTCAATATCAATAGTTTGGATGCAAGGGTGTTGAAGCCTAGGTTTATGTTTGAAGGCCAACCTAATCCAGTGCAGTATTGGCTGAAGGTCTAGAATTACACTTCCAATGAGTGTGATTTCTTTGTTTTCTAGAACTAGATAGTCCACCCAATTCTAAAACTGATGGTGACTAATATAGTGAGGTTGCAAGTCCAGATTTTGAAGGTTTTGGGGCCTATGCAATATGAGGACAAATGGAAAGGAAATCACAATTGGGGTGATTTCTATTTAGGAGAGAATTGCACCATAATCAAGGTCTATGGATGCTTGCAACCCCCACATTTACTTCCAAAATTTGTGTCACCAAGGGTTTCCCAATTAGAATTTATATGGAAATTGATTTGGACTAATAGAGAGCATCTGGCTCCTCACAGGAAGGGCACATTTACACCAAGACAGTTTAGGATAGGGAACTTCTTGGTTGGTAAGAGAGAATTACCCCAAATCAGTTCATGGCTCAATCATTTCAAGATGACCTTTGATAGCTGCAGATATGTTGACTCTAAAAATTTCATTAGAACTGCAAGAATGACACTAATTCCCAACATTGGTACAATAAGGGAACATGAGGGCTGTGATGAAGAAGATGTGATAAGTAACATCTTGGATGAGGATGAGATTGGCAGGAGGCTCACAAAATTCTATGATCTTACAAAGTTGGAAGCTCAGGTCAGAAAGACCAAGATAGATTTTGGAGGGTTTTTTCCTAATCTCCCCTATTTGCAAAGGATTGACAAAATGATTGAGATGCATGGTACCCTATCTAGTCAATTGGAGGGGATGCTTGAGGAGAAGTTAGAAGTGGATAAGGACTACTTCACTTTTGACTATGAAGAATATATAGAGGAATCACAGGAGGGTGATAGTCCACCTCAAACTAATGAACCTCCTATCATTGAAATTACTCAAGAGGCAGAGGATACCCCTGAACCACCACAAAAAAAGAAAAAACTTGAGGTAGGTGGGCCTTCCAAGAAGAAGAAACAAAATAGGATTGTTGATAGAGCCTCTATTCTAGTGCCTGGTGATCATGCTTACCATCACAATATGATGAAGATTTTCAGAGAAGGCAAGAAGATAGTGTCAAAAGAAGAGGAGGAATTGCCTTTACTACTTGGAAGAGATGAGAGGGAGCTGTATCAAGAGGAATTCCTTAGTGATGATCAATTCATCAAGAGTGATGAATTCAGAAATTTCCTTATTTGGAGGAAACAACAAGAAGTGGCTAATGCTCTACCAGAGGGTATGGAACCAAGTGATGAGACCTTGAGGGCTCTAACTTCCTATGACCCTAGCCTAGAAAATATCACCGTTGATGATGGTAGAGAAATGGTAAAGTCTAGTGGGATGCTTTTAACTCTTGAATGGGATCTAACCTCAGCCTTCATCATAGATCAAATAAGGAAGTAGCCAGAGAGAATTTTATCTCATGAAGTGCACATTGGAGACATGATAATGGGAAGTGGATATGATCCTAAGTCCCAAGCTGTTGCAATGTGGTCTCTAGCCCCAAGGATCCAAAAGCCTTCTTTGGTTAGCATAGAAGATAAGATGGAGGGGGAAAAGATCATTTGGACTATCTAGAATACCAGTGATCTTGAGGTGTCAAAGGTTGTGACACATTTTCCCCACCTCAATGAAGCAAAGATAGCCCAGTTATCAAACAGTTATGCTTTTCTATTTGATAATTCAATTAAGATTGCCAAAGATAGAGACTTAAGGCTAATGAAAATTAAAGCTCTGGAGGATGAATTAGATGATCTAAAGGCTAAACTTGAAGAACCATCAAAGGGAGTTCCCCCTCCAAATTTGCAGATTGAAGCTACAATACAACCAGTGGTAGAAACTTATGACAAGCCATCTAAGGATTTAGAGAAGATGAAGCTTGATGCAACCTTAAAGGCTATCTTAGATATTGGGAAACATAGGTGTGGGAGGATAAAATAAAAAATGGACTCAGTCCATCAATCAATGGGCATGTTGCATAAGGTAAATGAAAATGTGAAAGAGGTAGTGGCTACTCTGGAGCCACTTTTTAATGTTTGGTCTGGGTGGAGCACTTTGTTTGAGAAAATTGATGCATTGCAACCTCATCAATAGGATATCCCTTAGGTGGTCACTGAGGTTTATGAGAAGATAAAACTAATCAGTGCCACCTCAGGCTTTTTCAAAGGAATGTCAAATCAAGTAAAGGCTAAATTGGCCCTATTTGGTCAAGGTTATTGTTGCCCAAAATTTTCTATCTATTCAATTTTGGTCATAAGCTGGATTCTATCCAAGGGTTTGCATTTTAACCCTGTCAAGCAGCTCTGAGAAAATTTCATGGTCTTCTACCTTTTCTTCTGGTCTCTGCAACTATCCAGAATCTTTGGTCTATAGGTTTTTATTTGAAAATGTGACCGTTGGAGGCAAAAAAACCCAAAACCCTAGGGCTTGTTCTAATTTGCCATTACCTTTTTTGGCCACTTAGGTCTCCATTTCCCATGTGCACTTTTCCATACTAAGGCTAGTCACGAGATCTCTTAAGCTCAGAAAAATATGCCTTTTAGTTCCCCGATCCCGTGACTACCTTATATCTCTTAATCTCCTGATGGGATGGAATATTCTATTTTCATTCAATGACTTAGTGATTGCCCCTTTAGTCTCCAGGCCTCAGTAAGTATTTATCGAGATCTAGCAACTTCTATAAAAAATTTTGTAAGAAAGGAACTATAGTCGTGTGGTCTCTAGATGGAATTTTCCTTTGGTCGGGTAATCTCTAGATGATTTACTAAAGTGATGTTTTACTCTGCAATTATGATTTTCTCTTTAGTTGTTGGGTCTCCAAATAGAGGTGCGGTTTTCTTTCATGGTTGTCTCCAGGTCTCCAGGTCTCCATGTGGTTAGTCATTTCATTTAGCGATTTGGATTTTCTTTGGTCACGTTGTCTCCCAAAGATGGTAGTTATCTCTTATGCAACTAGTGATTCAATGATGCGGTTGTCTCTAGATCTCCAAATGCGGCGGCTAAGTGATAAAGGATTCTAAGACTCAGCGACAACCATAGGATGTAGATTTGATCAATGGATAGCGTGTAATCTCAAAGCTAAATTGTGGTTTGAGAAAATCTTTAAGTGACTTCGAGAATAAAGGTTTTCACCAAGTCTCTAGATGTAACTAAGGTTAGATAAAGTATATCATGACTACAAGATATGTACAGTCATGTGATCTCCAGATTTTCTCAGGTTGTGGTAAGGTTAATGTTATGGTTAAACCCGACGATTAACCTCCTCATTCAATGACCTCACGATTATGTGGTCTCAAAGTCTCAAGTTCCTGACGGTTAAGTGCCTAACCTTGAGCGATTCAGTGACATGGTTAGTCTCATGGTCGCTGAATCAAGTAGTTAAGTAATGAATTCTTTCGTGACTTAATATAGACCATAGGATGGAGGAAAAAAGAAGATCAATGGTGGTCTTGAGGTCTCTAGAAGAAATTTGAAAAGTCAAAAGGCTGCAGCGATTAAGAGACTTCCTTTGGTCACTGAATCTCCAGATGTGCTTAGTCAGGCAATGAAATAGACTTTAGTCGCTGGGTCGCCAAATTGAAAGATTGAAGGATCTCCTATAGTCTCTAGATCAGGGAATGAAGAAGGTTTATTTGATGACTGAGAAGATGGCTTATGGTCATTGGGTCGCTAGATGAAAGAAAAGTTAAGGGTTTCCTGCAGTCGCCCAATCTCCATTTTTCCTATGGTTAAGATAAGGTGGGACAAAGTTGAATAGTTGGCTGTTTTAGCTCTAAGGTAGTTAAAGATCAAGTAAGATCTATAGCTAGCACATGATCTGATGGAATCTTCTAAGCTCATGAGATCATGTGATGGCCATTGATCTTCTTTTCAATGCAACATTTCAATTGGCAATGGTTCCACTGCCATTTGTCCAAGGTGTTTGCTTCTTATTGGCTGGCTGAGTGGTGACAGGGATTTGTTTGTGGGGCCATTGTCAGAGAGTCTATAGGGGGGTCATCTTAATGAAGATCTACAGTTGTCTTATGATTTAAAGGAATATTTTGAACCATGAGATCATGCAACAACCATCGATTAGGTATCATGCCATGAAGGAAGCAGAGTGGGTCCTATGCCAGATAATTCAAGGTGTATGTGAGGCAAGCAATAATATCATGACAAGTGGAAAGATGGGCCCAAGTTTGTGGGCTCAGTCAGGAAATCACTCAATCAAAAAGAATATTCTATAGACTTGAATCGACTTGGTGACTATCAAAGTGGGATAAATGCTTGTCACGTAATTGTGAGAATAAGCTAGGGTTAATTAAAGCATCAGGCAATTCAGCGACTAAAGGAAAAAGAAGGCCTGAGGTTAAATGCAGGGTTAGGGTTAAAAGTAGAAGCCATACCTAGGTAAAATGAGAAGATCTGACGGCTACATTTTAAAGATAGATCAAGTTTAAATATCAGCCGTTGATAAATAAAGGCTTGGCACCACCTGTGACTGTGTATATTTTTTAAATTCAAATATCTATGAGTACCAGATTTGAACAGTTATGGCAAGTCCGAGTTGCAGAGAGGTAGATAGATCAAGGTGGCTTGTTTGCAGGTAGATACAATAGAGAGATGGACATGCAAAATGATATCTGATCGATTGGGATATTTTCATGGGTATTTATGATCAGAATTGATAGAATTAGGGTTTTTGTTATTTTATGACAATCTGTAAACCCTAATTAGGTTTTGACTCCTACCTATGTGCAAAAGGGAGATGTATATATTGCTTTTTTTGGAGCTTTTGAAGCTCAGAGTTTACATTTGGTAAAGGAGAGATTTTCTTTCTAAGGAGTTATCCATGGCATTCTTTCTACCCTCTGGCTTTCTACAGTTTGTAACCTCTCATTGAAATTTAGATATTGCAAAGGTATTTTGTGACATTCTTTCTATCCCTATACCTTCTTGTCTAAATTTTCTCTTAATGAATTAAGTATATGTATGTTTTCAGTAATATCTTAGGGTTCCTGATCTCTCTTTCTTTCTACAATTCATGTGTATTCCTGTGGATGATTTGATTTGAATGATCTTGTGGGTATACTTCAACCCCCTGACAATCTATCTCATTCCTATACCCAGTTGCAGAGGTGAATGTTTATTTGCAGGTCATAGATTGTGTCTAATTTGTTAGGAATGCTATTGTTTGTGAAATTATCTCTTTCCCTGAATAGCCTCTTTCTATTGCAAACCCTTCTATGAAATATTGATGCAAGCCTATTCAGTGAGTTGTGATCTCCTAGAGCTGAGTTTGTGCACTGATTTCATTCTCTATAATGTAATTCATACCATATTTTTAGTGTATCACCTAGTAGGATAGTTTTCTTTTAGTTATTTCCCTTTCATGCATTCCTTCTATCCCTTTTCCCCTGAAGAATTTATTTTCCTGTCAAGAAGAAAATTAAGGTGATTATCCAAGAGGAACTAGCCTAAAACCTAGAGGTCTCATCTCATTTAGCATAGGTCCCACACCTAGAGATGATTCCCATGTTATAATAGGTTATCAAGATCATGAGAGATTGAAACAAGGGTGCGAACTTAGTATATAACAATTCTGGCATGCCCGGTGGGACCGCAAAAGAAGTTCATTTTGAAAAAATTATGTTATCTTTGATATATTGATTGCATAATATAGACTTTTAGAGGTCTTTTTGTCAAGTATATCTGGCGACTCCACTGATTTCACAGATCTAGGCTAAAATTGTCCAAAGTTTATGAGAAAGATTGAGACTAGAAGCTCAAAGCCTACTGAATTTTCAGAGTTGCCCTTAAAAAGAGGCTACAAAGGTAGATCAACCTAGAGAAAATCTCTTGCAAGAGAGCACAGTCTACACCACCTGATACTTCAAAAAGGAGACCTTTTCCCTTTCATCTCAGAGGAAGAGGGAGATCTCTAACTAGAGATCTAAAGGAAGATTCAAATCCAACACCAAATACAACTCACATAGTTGCTACTCATCAAATTTTAGCTCCTACAATGGCTAGGCAGTTTGCTTTTGCAACTTTCAACCAAGGGAGTCCATTGAACTTTGCTCAACATCATGATATGCCCTTGGTGGCACTAAAGAGTCTACCTAATTTTAGAGGTGAAGGACAAACTATAGCTTTTGAGCATATAAGAGATGTGACCACTATTTGAAGCATACACAATATAACTCAAGAAGATGTGGCCACCAAGTTATTAGCAGCCTCTCTCAAAGGTAAGGCTCTTGAATGGTTTAGAACATTAACTGTTGGTTCCATTACTTCATGGGATGAATTAGGAGATGCATTGAGTAAACATTTTGAAGATAAATCAGACAAATTTTCATTGGTTGAGCAGCTGACAACCATTAAAAGAGACCCTCAAGAACAAATGATAGATTATAATAATAGATTCCTCAAAACATGGAATAAAATTCCAGTCTTGGTAAGGCCATCAATAGACCATTCTTTTCTATACTTCTTGCAAAGTTTGAATGGCCAAATTTATGTCATGATCCAATCTATGGGTGGTACCTCTCTACTCCAAGCTTTTAACACAGCTGTCAGAGCTGAAAATTGTTTAATCCAGGATGGTATGATAGCTAGAAGGCCACCCATGCCCATCTTTCCTAGCCTTCATCCCACTACACCTTTACAAGTACCTCCTTTTACTCCTATTCCCACCATATTAGCACCCCAGGCTAGTACAAGCAGTTAGGATCTAAAAATAAGTTTCTCTCAAGAGTTGCAAGAAATGAAGAATAGTCAACAAACTAGTCAGCAAGAAATGAAAAATTTGCTGCAGACTTTGACTAAAGAGGTCACAAACCTAAAGAGGCAAGGGTAAGGAATTAGACCACCCTCTCAGCCACAAGGCCAAAGTCCTAATCAAAAATATCAAAATCAGGGACAACCTTATCAACAAAATAGGCCACCATACCAAGGAGGTTATCAAGGACAAAGGCAAAATTTTAATCAAAGACCATTCCAACCATACACCCCCGCACCTCTCAATTCTATGAATCTAGTTAGGGACATGGTCCCTAGTCAAAATAATATGGTTATGGACAATGAATGGTGTTTCCCTTGTAATCAGCCTCATAATCAAGCTACATGTTCAAATAGATGGATGAACCAAGCTCTAATGGTTAAAAATGCTTCACAAGCTCAATCAGAAGCTTCTCCTAGTGGATCAGTTCCTCAACAGGAACCACAAGATAATGAGACTTCTCTTTTCAATTGGGAGTAGCAAGACTTGAATGGAGTCATTGGTGAACCTTCCATTGCTACCAACACAAGGTCAAAGAGAAGAGCTCAAGATATGGAGCGAGCAGATTTCAGGACTAAGGCTACTACATTAGCAGAACCAATGCAACAAGCTACCCCCATCATATCCAGGAAGGCTCCTGCCATTACAAGAAAAGAAGGCCAGACTCTCAAAGTGGAACCCATCATAGTAAGAGCACAGTAGAGAGTACACACTGTGATGCCTTTCAACATTGTAGACAACATGAAGAAGGTGAACATCACTATGTTTATGTGGGACTCTTTGGATTTTCCAGGGCAACCTGAGATTTTGAAGAGGGCTATGACTGAAATGACAACTCCTCATCATACACAAGTAGCTGCAAAGCGAGTGTTGGTCAACACTGATCAAGAAAAGGAGGCTCCAAGTTGCAACTCCAAAGCCAATACCATTCAAGGGAGGAACTCAAAACCCCCTCCCTTTTATGTATCTTTAATTATTGGAAAATCATTAGTACATAATTATATGGTAGATAGTGGAGCTACTAGTACTGTAATACCCAAAAAGGTGGTTGACCAATTAGGACTTCAATATGAACCCCTCCAAAAGAAGGTTACACAACTTGATGGATCCTCAGTTAACACTATAGGTGTAGCTAAGGATACTAGTCTAATCCTTCATGCTAGTCCTAATTTCTCTATCCTACTTGATATATATATCATAGATCTCCTTGCTTTATTTTCCATAAGTCTATTAAGGGAGTTCACAGCCAAAATAGGAGGCTACCTTTCTTCTGACTGGTCCCACATGCTTTTTCACATAAGATATGGTACCAAGGTCACCATTAAATCTAAATCATTGGCAGCACACCATATAGAACCATATGTGTCCAATACCATCAATACAACTGCCCTATATTTGATGACAGTGATTTCCCAACTATCAAAGAAGCGAACACTAAGACAGAAAGTATCCCTAATATTTTACTTGATGAACTAGAATCATAAAAGGTTTTTGAAGCCCAAGAAAATGTCATTTGGGATGCTGGTTTGGGGAGTTATTTGATACAAGAAAGTGGATCCATAGAGCCAAACCTCCTCAAAGAAGACATTGATTTAGAGGATCAGAGTAATCAGGTTTGGAAATTGTTTTTTGATGGAGCTAGAAGCAGACATAGCTCTAGTGCTGGTGCTATGCTAGTGTCCCCAAAAGGAGAAAGATACTATACAACTTTCAGATTTAGTTTCTCTTGCACTAGCAACACTATAGACTATGAAAGTATAGTGAACGAACTAGAGAGGGCTAGAAAAAGAGGCCTCAAAGCCCTAAAATTTTATGGTGAGAGTGAGTTAGTAGTCAGCCAAGTGAGAGGGATAAGTGCAACCAAAAATGACACCCTTAAAGCATACAAACATAGAGTTTGGGATGCAATTGAAGACTTTTGTGCTTTCAACATTGTTGCTATCCCTAGAAAGTTAAATCAAAATGCAGATAGGTTAGCTGCTTTTGGATCTCAGTATGACATTCCCAATAGTATTTCAAAGGGAGAGACCCAAAAACATATGAAAGTAATTGTCAGACCTTCTATCCCTGACAATGATACTAATTGGCAAGTGTTTGACAATGATGAGCAAATTCTACAATTCTTGTTTGAAGAGGATGTCTTCTCAGAGCATAACCAAGATAGGTTATTGCAAAACTATGGTGACCAAGTAATACAACTTAAGTCTAATAAGATGCCTAGAGGTCTTGTCACCTTAGAGACTATCTTCAACAAGGATGATCAAGTTAAGAAAAACAAAGCTGGCCTGGTGGTTCAACAAGAACACTGTGTTGAATTAGAATTGGAACCAAGTAAAAGCTTACAATTTGGAAAGGTAAACACTGATTTAGAAAATAGGCTTACACCCAATTATTCAAGGAATTTAGTGATGTTTTTGCATGGCAATATGAAGACCTTAAAGGTTTTAATCTAGCCCTTGCTCAACACACTATTGAATTAGAACCTAATGCCAAACTAGTGAGACAAAAACAAAGGCCTGTTAATCCCAAGCTTGAGCCACTTATGCATAAAGAAGTGCTCAAATTGATAGAAAGTGGTATCATCTACCCCATCAAGCATACTAGTTGGGTTTCCAACCTTGTTCCTGTAAGTAAGAAGAATGGGGAGTTGAGGTTATGTGTTGACTTCAAGGATCTTAACAGGGCCTCTTTAAAAGACTACCATCCATTACCCTCTATGGAGAAAATTTTACAATGTGTCTCTAGATCTGAGAGATTTTCATTATTGGATGGCTATTCAGGATATAACCAAATCCTAGTTAATGAGGAGGATCAATATAAGACTGCATTTACAACCAAGTGGGGAACCATGGATTATCAAAAGATGCCCTTTGGTTTGTCAAATGCAGATGCTAATTTTCAAAAGGAAATGGATATGGCCTTTAAAACCCTCATGTACAAGTTTGTACTGGTCTACTTAGATGACATAACTGTCTATTCTAAACATGCAATGGATCATATCAAACATCTGAGGAAAATCTTTGAAAGATGTAGAGAGTTTGGGATATCTCTTAATCCCAAGAAATGTGTGTTTGCAGTTCATGAAGGAAAATTGCTAGGATATATAGTATCCAAAAAAGGAATTACAGTAGACCCTAAGAGGATTGTAGCCATCCTAGAGCTACCCTTTCCACATCATAAAAAAATCCTTCAATATTTCATAGGAAAGATTAATTTTGTTAAGCGTTTCTTGCCTAATATTGCAGATTTATTGAAGCCTTTGACAACCATGTTAAAGAAGAGTTCAGCCTTCAACTAGACTATAGAAGGGAAGGCCAATTTCCAAGCCATCAAGGAGGCCTTGATAGAAGCTCGTGCTCTATTAAACCCAAATTTCAGTAAGGATTTTATCCTTTATGCTTATGGAGGTCATGATGCTATATCTGCTATGTTGACTCAAGAAAATTTAGATGGGTTGGAGTAGCCTATTGCTTTCTTCAACAAAGGTTTAGAAGAGTATGAACAAAGGTACTCTTTTGTAGAGAACATGTACTTGCTGTGGTGAAGAGCCTTAAAAAGTTTAGATATCTATTGACCCATAACAAGGTACACTTGAAGGTTACTCATCCAAATGTCAAAATTTTTTTTCTTTCCAAGGACCTAAATGAGAAAAGAGCTAGTTGGATTACCAAAGTGATGGAGTATGACATTGATATCCAAACCACCAAGCTGGTTAGAGGAAGAGGTCTTTGTGAGCATTTTGCAGAGGATGAAAGTTCAAAGAAATCAGAACAAACAAATGCATCTCTAGTCATGCATTCTACAGAGGAACATGCCAAGGCATTAGGTTGGTTGCCTAATATGATTCATTACTTAAAGATAGGACAATGTCCTACAGGCCTAGATTCAGCAAAAAGAAGATATTATAGGTTACAATTTGTCCCCTTTGTGCTGATAGATGAGATTCTTTTTAGAAAGGATCACAATGGTGTCATTTTAAGATGTATAGATTCAGAAAAGATAGCTGATGTCCTATTTGAATTTCATGATGGACCTTCTGGAGGTCACTTTTCTCCTAGGACTACTACTTTTAAAATCATGAGGGCTGGATACTATTGGCCATCTATCTTCAAGGATAGTCATGAGTATGTGAGAAAATGCATCAAATGTGCTATGTTTGCAGGAAAAGAAAGGCTTGTAGCTCTGCCCCTTCAGCTAATCAGAATAGAGCAACCTTTGATGAGATGGGGCATAGACTTTATTAGTATGATTAATCCTCCATCTAGTGTAGGACATAAGTGGATAATCATTGCAACAGATTATTTCACTAGATGGATAGAGGCAGTCACCTTAAAAGAATCAAATGAGAGTTCTGTCTTAAGTTTTTATGATGATATAATTCATAGATTTGGCACTCCAGACTCCATAATATCAGATAATGCATTGGCATTCACAGGCCTTAAAGTCTTAGAATGGGCAATAAAAAATGGCATCTATCTGAATACAAGTTCAAATTACTACCCCTAGGGCAATGGTTTGGTAGAATCAACTAATAAGAACTTGATTAGGATAATCAAGAAGACTCTATAGGATAACCAAAGGGATTGGCATACTAAGTTGAAGTCTACCTTATGGTTAGATAGGATTACCCCAAAGAAGATCATTGGGAATTCTCCTTATGTGTTAGTATATGGCAGAGAGGCAAAGTTGTCCATTTCAACTGAATTGCCAACTTTGGACTTGGCCACTCAATATGTCCTATTTGAAGAAGGAGATCCCTTACAAATCAGGTATGCTCAGCTCATGGAGTTAGAAGAATTTAGAGATAAGTCCATGAAAGATATGGAGTTCCATTAGATATAGAAAAAGAAAAGTTTTGATAGAAGAGCCAGGGCTAGAAATTTCAAAATTGGAGATGTAGTCCTCAAGTGGGATGAATTCAGATTAAAGCCTAGCAGACACACAAAGTTTGATTCCTTCTGGGGTGGACCATTTGTTATTATAGAATGCAAGGGGCCTAATGCTTTCCAACTATCAACTCTTGGAGGAGATGCCCTACCCATATCAGTTAATGGATTCTACTTAAAGCCTTTCTTTGAGGTCAATCCTTCCTTGTAAATCTCTGTGAATATGTTTCCTATTTTCTATCCTTGCTTTCTAGTTTAGTTTTCCTGCTTTCCAAGAAGTGCTCATGCATAGTTTTGTCCCTCTAGTTCTAGGTCTCTCTCTCTATTAAGAAGGTTCTATGTTCAAAGTGATGACTCCTTTTCCCAATGGATCATTTTAAGGCCACTGATTAATGTCTAGTAGGCTGACATCCAACAGAATTCACCAAAATGTTGCCCAAAATTTTCTATCTATTCAATTTTGGTCATAAGCTGGATTCTATCCAAGGGTCTACATTTTAACCCTGTCGAGCACCTCTAAGAAATTTTCATGGTCTTTTTCCTTTTCTTCTGGTCTCTACAACTATCTAGACTCTTTGGTCTGTAGGTTTTTATTTGAAAATGTGACCATTGGAGGCAAAAAAATCCAAAACCCTAGGGCCTGTTCTAATTTGACATTACCTTTTTTGGCCACTTAGGTCTCCATTTCCCATGTGCACTTTACCATACTAAGGCTAGTTGTGAGATCTCTTAAGCTCAGAAAAATATGCCTTTTAGTTTCCCGATCCCACAACTACCTTATATCTCTTAATCTCTTGATCGGATGGAATATTCTATTTTTATTCAATGACTTAGCGATTGCCCCTTTAGTCTCCAGGTCTTAGTAAGTCTTTCTCGAGATCTAGCAACTTCTGTAACAAATTTTGTAAGAAAGGAACTATAGTCACGTGGTCTCTAGATGGAATTTTCCTTTGGTCGGGTAATCTTTGGATGATTTACTAAAGTGATGTTTTACTCTGTGATTATGATTTTCTCTTTAGTCATTGGGTCTCCAAATAGAGGTGTGGTCTTCTTTCGCGGTTGTCTCTAGGTCTCCAAGTCTCCATGTGGTTAGTCATTTCATTCAATGATTTGGATTTCCTTTGGTCACATTATCTCCCAAAGATGGCAGTTATCTCTTACGCAGCTAGCGATTCAATGACGCGGTTGTCTCCAGATCTCCAGATGTGGTGGTTAAGTGATAAAGGATTCTAAGACTCAGCAACAATCGTAGGATGTAGATTTGATCAATGGACAACATGTAATCTTAGAGATAAATTATGGTTTGAGAAAATCCTTCAGCAACTCTGAGAATAAAGGTTTTCGCCAAGTCTCCAGATGTAACTAAGGTTAGCTAAAGTATATCACGACTGCGAGATATGTACAGTAACTTGATCTCCAGATTTTCCTGGGTTGTGGTAAGGTTAATGTTGTGGTTAAACCCGGTGGTTAATCTCCTCATTCAGTGACCTCACGACTATGTGGTCTCAAATTCTCAGGTTCCTAACGGTTAAGTGCCTAACCTTGAGTGATTCAGCGACATGATTAGTCTCGTGGTCGTTGAATCATGCAATTAAGTCAAGAATTCTTTTGCAGCTTAATATAAACCATAGGATGGAGGAAAAAAGATCAATGGTGGTTGCAAGGTCTCTAGAAGAAATTTGAAAAGTCAAAAGGCTACAGTGATTAAGAGACTTCCTTTGGTTGTTGAATCTCTAGATGCACTTATTTGGGTAATGAAATAGACTTTAGTCACTGGGTCGCCAAATTGAAAGATTGAAGGATCTCTTGTAGTCGCCAGATTGGGGAATGAAGAAGGTTTATTCGGTGACTAAGAAGATGGCTTATGGTCACTGGGTCTCTAGATGAAAGAAAAGTTAAGGGTTTCCTCTAGTCGCCCAATCTCCAGTTTTCCTGCGGTTAAGATAAGGTGAGCCAAAGTTGAACAGTTGGCGGTCTCGGCTCTGAGGCAGTTAAAGATCAAGTAAGATCTATGGCTGGCGCATGATCTGATGGAATCTTCTAAGCTCATGAGATCATGTGATGACCATCGATCTTCTTTTCAACACAATGTTTCAGTTGTTAGTGGGTCCATTGCCAGTTGTCCAAAGTGTTTGCTTCTTATTGGTCAGCCGAGTGGTGACAGGGATTTGTCTGTGGGGCCATTGTCAGAGAGTTTGTAGGGGGGACATCTTAATGAAGATCTACGGCTATCTTATGATCTAAAGGAATCTTCTAAGCCATGAGATCATGCAACAGTCATTGATTAGGTATCAGGCCATGAAGGAAGCAGAGTGGGTCCTATGCCAGATAATCCGAGGTGTTTGTGAGGCAAGCAATAATATCATGATAAGTGGTAGGATGGGCCCAAGTTTGTGGGCTCAGTCGGGCAATCCCTCAATCAGAAAGAATATTCTGTAGACTTCAAGAAACTTGGCGACTATCAAAGTGGGATAAACGCTTGTCGCGTAATCACTAGAATAAGCGAGGGTTAATTAAAGCATCAGGCGATTCAGTGACTAAAGGAAAAAGAAGGCCCAAGGTTAAATGCAGGGTTAGGGTTAAAAGTAGAAGCAGTACCTGGGTAAAATGAGAAGATCTGATGGCTACATTTTAAAGATAGATCAAGTTTGAATATCAACCTTTGATAAAGAAAGGCTTTGCGCCACCTGTGACCATTTATATTTTTTAAATTCAAATATCTAAGAGTACCAGATTTGAACAATTATGGTGAGCTTGAGTTGCAGAGAGGTAGATAGATCAAGGTGGCTTGTTTGTAGGTAGATACAATACAGAGATGGACACGCAAAATGATATCTGATTGGTTGGGATATTTTCATGGGTATTTATGAACAAAATTGACAGAATTAGGGTTTCTCTTATTTTATGACAATCTATAAATGCTAATTAGGTTTTGACTCCTTCCTATGTGCAAAAGGGAGATGTATATATTATTTTTTTTGGAGCTTTTGAAGCTCAGAGTTTACATTTGGTAAAGGAGAGATTTTCTTTCTGAGGAGTTATCTGTGACATTCTTTCTTCCCTCTGGCTTTCTGTAGTTTGTAACCTCTCATTGAAATTTAGATATTGCAAAGGTATTTTGTGACATTCTTTCTATCCCTATGCCTTCTTGTCTGAATTTTCTCTTAATGAATTAAGTATATATATGTTTTCAGTAATATCTTAGGGTTCTTGATCCCTCTTTCTTTTTGCAATTCATGTGTATTCCTATGGATGATTTGATTTGAATGATCTTGTGGGTATACTTCAACCCCCTGACAATTTGTCTCATTCCTATACCCAGTTGCAGAGGTGAATGTTTGTTTGCAGGTCATAGATTGTGTCTAATTTGTTAGGAATGCTATTGTTTGTGAAATTCTCTCTTTCCCTGAATAGCCTCTTTCTATTGCAGACCCTTCTATGAAATATTGATGCAAGCCTATTCATTGAGTTGTGATCTTCTAGAGCTGAGTTTGTGCATTGATTTCATTCTCTATACTGTAATTCATACCATATTTTCATTGTATCACCTAGTAGGATAGTTTGCTTTTAGTTATTTCCCTTTCATGCATTCCTTCTATCCCTTTTCCCCTCAAGAATTTACTTTCATGTCAAGAAGAAAATTAAGGTGATTATCCAAGAGGAACCAACCTAGAACCTGGAGGTCTCATCTCAGTTAGCATAGGTCCCACACCTGGAGATGATTCCCATGTTATACTAGTTTATCAAGACCAAGAGAGCTTGAAACAAGGGTGCGAACGTAGTGTATAACAGTTATAACAAGTATTCTCCTTCAATCTACTGGGAAAATGGAGTGTAAGGAACCTCATTAGAGTTTTGGGATATTTGTTTTGATAAATTCTCTATTGATGTAGAATTTTGACTCTGATGGCCTAGGATATGGCACTGGTTATAGCTTAATTTTCATGTGTTCACCATCAACAAATCAAATATTCTATTCAATTTAAATTTGTTGTATATCTTAAACTTATAGAATCTATGTCAAGCACATAGATAACTATTGTAATGCTTTATAGAAGCAATTATGGAAGGTAAATCCACCTGAGTTTTAAAACTTGAAGAGAAGAAGGTTTTTCAACCTTAGTACCTTAGTGTTTGAATTTTGTTAGATGCATCTGTTGGGAGTGCTAGAGTTTTAATTTTAGATGTTTCTGAATCCTATTTAATTATTTACAAGCTTAAGCACTAACATGACCATTACCTTGGGTTGTTTGGTTCATGGAATTTATGGATAGTACACCTTAGAAATTGGATACTATCACTGTGTATATGATAGTCACTATATTTTGAGATGTATATGGTGTAGTTTTGTATTAGATGATAGACTGACACTTGAATATGTATATGCTATAATTTTTTATCTTCAATAGAGGGTCGAATTCCCAATAGGTTATAGGTAGTTGGGGAAATGTTATTTTTCTAGAACTAGAAAGATATTTAACATGAAAATTTTATTTGTCATGATCTCCTCTTATATTTAATAAAAAAAATGTAGAAATATAGGAGACCAAAAAATGGCCACACTATTTTTTGGTATCATAAAAGATATAACATGAGTGATTTGTAATTGTAGACTAGGATTTGAGCGTGCACCTAAACCTATTTTGAAGGTCAAAGACAAACAAACGTCATAGCATATTATCAAATCAAATTTAATGGTAAACAAACTAAAATCGAAGCCACCTCAGTTTAAGCCTAAAACGGATGCGCCCATGCACCGTTTGATATGCTTGGATATAAATGGATGTGGGTGTGCAAACTCAAGCACTTGGAGCATGCAAATAGGATGATTTGAGGATCAAGAAGACCCAAAATGACACAAAATAGGTATGAGGAACCTATTTTGCCTCAAAGGCCTCAAGAACACACAAATATGCAAAGCTAAAAGATGAACTAAGATTGATTAAACAAGAAATGAATCTATGTTAATCCAATTAAGCTAATTTAAATGTGATTTAAGCTTGAAAATGATCTAAAATGATGAGTTTATGCTTATGCTAGAATGAAAATGGCATTATAACTTTGCTATTGAGTTTGAGAGTTGAAAGATGATTTGCCTTAGGAAGTGAGGGTATTTATAGGAAAAGGGAAGGGCTTGGTTAAAAAGGATGAGTCAGAGTTAGGGCTAAGGTTAGGGTTGAGTCAAGGACAAGTGTCCTGACAAGTGTCAAGGGAGGATTGAGTTGAAAGTTTGAGGGCATGTGCACAATTTGGTAAATGTGCCCAAGGCCAAGAGGTGGCAAGGAAGGGATAAGAAGGTCTTAAATGCATAATGAATGCATGTAAGAAAGATAAGGAAGGCTTAAATGCATCCTTAAATGCATTTGCAAGAGGTGGCCAAGAGGTGGCCATCTTTGTTGACTAAGGAGGATGACTAAGAGGAGGTTAGCATAAGTTTTGGTAAACCTTTTGCTAATGGAATGTGACAAGATTAGAAAGGGGATTAGGATTAGGATTAGGGGATTTTAGGATTAGGATGGGTGAAGAGGTTGGGTTGAGAAGTTTCTAGAAGAGTCTAGAATTCTCCTAGGTTTTATGGAATAAAAATTTATTCATTCCAAAAGTTTAAGTTTGGGAAAATTTATTGAAATATTTTCAATAAATATGAAAATTAAATATTTAATCTTAATTAAATATTTTGAGTTGAGATTAGGGTTAGAAAAGATGGGATTAGCCTTTTAATCGAAATTAAGAAGGGATTAGAAGATTTTGGAAGAGGTTAGCGGTCTTAAGAAAATTGGCCAAGTTTTGGTCAAAAAATAAATAAATTATTTTTTTGGGGGATTTTTGGTCAATTTATTAATTAAAATAATTAATAAATAGGGGATTAATGTTTAAATAAGATTTAAACATTTTTGGGAGGGATTTCTTAATTAAATATTTTTAATTAAGAAAAAGGGATTTAATGACATAAAAATAAATTAATTAATTAAATAATTAATTAATTAATAAATGATGATGTCATCAGAGATTTTTCAGAAAATAAAAATACTTTATTTTCTAAAGGATTTTTAGGTGTCTACAGTAATGAAATACACTTGTACTATAATACGAGTATTCTATAACATAAGAACTTTGTAATGCATTCACATTTTTAAGAAAAAAAATACATCTCTTTATCTCTTCCTATCTATCTCTCTACTTCCTTAGATTTTCAAAATAAGCCTCTTCCCCATACATGGAATAAATATTTAAGTGATATCTATATATGGATATGTATCCTCTTATGATTTCTATAATATTTTACCTGTATACTTTCAGGATGTTTGAGAATAGTTTTTAATATTTAAGAGATATAATGCATGGATTCTATTTTTTGAAAGATCTTATACTTTTTTAGAGTGTGTGTGTGTGTGTGTGAGAGAGAGAGAGAGAGAGAGAGAGATATGTGAGATAAAGATAAGTAGAGAGAAAAGGATAAATAAAGGAGAGAACATGAGGGACAAAGAGGGATTGAAGGAGCTAGGGAGGAGAGGTAAAAAGATAGGTATAGATCTCAAATGCAAGAGATCATACTATATATATATATATTGATATATTGATGCAAGGGAGGATGGGGAGAGGGGCCAAAGGCACACCCTAACCAGATCCACCTTGCAGAGATCATATGCGGAAGTAATAACACAACAAGTGAGAGAGAGAGAATGAAGAAACTTTCATATATTATCTTCAATTTGATTTGTACATGTTGGGCTATAAGGCCTTCCCGGTTTAGGCCAGATATTATAATTAAGTACATAAGTCCTCCAACATGCGAGGATCTGCAAATAATCTCTAATCTCTAATCTTATATCTTCTATCAAAACTGACTCCCTAAACTCTAACCAAACAACTACATTTATACAAGAGGCTACCAAATCCAGTCGACGTTCAGATCCACCAGCAATAGAAGGAATGACCAAAATTAATTACACAAGTCAGCCTCAATAGGAATCCAAAAAAAACAACTCAGTAAGCAAGGAAAAACAAGCACCAGACAAGCATCACCGAGCACCAGAGAGATAATTGACCAACATCGGTAAACAAAGGAAACCAAGAAACACCAAACCAACTCAGTCAAAGCAGGAACCGAGCAACACAAAAAACTTCAAACATGTTTTTGGTGACACAAGATTGCCAAGGACCTGAGATGCTCCTGCATCAGACACCTGGGATTATTTGAAATGATTCTCCAAATCATGAAACATGTATGATCGGAGCTGCATCCAACTCAGATTGTGAAATCCATTCACTTTCTTCAATCGGTCTATTCTTCCACTTTACCATATATTCCATATACTATTTTCCTCTTGTACTTTTGCCAATTGTTTTCTCCAAAATATGCTCAACTTCTTCTATCTATTTCTCAGGATAATCGTTCGGTGCTATCATTTCTTCATCTGAATCATGATACTCATACAAATAAGCAATGTTGAAAATAGGTGATATATCCATGTCATCAGGTAACTCAATCTCATAAGAATTTCCACTATCAAATTTCTTCAAAATCTTACAAGGTCCAAACTTCTTCATTTTCAGCTTCCCATATGTTCCAATAGGAAATCTACCTCTCTTCAAATGAACCATTACTTTGTAGTACCCCGCCCGTAGTTCACTTTTAGGTTTCTTTATGTTTCAGTGTTTGACCGAATTCTTTTAGGTCACTTTTGATGTGATCGAATATTATGATTAATAATGATGATTATGGATTTCTGTTCATTGAATGTGTATCAGGTTATTGCCTAGATTAGATGATGATATCATTTGATGTTATGTTTATGTTTTATATTGATTTATGGTACTAATCCCATACTGGCATGTGTATGGTTGTCATGTGTTTGCATTTGTTTGACGTGTTTGTTTGGTAGAGGATGGAGGTGTAGTTACTTGCATAGTCAAGATCCACATGATCAACTGTACCCTATCATTGTTTGATATATATTATTGTATGTACATGCTTCATCTTGTGGTGACAAGTTTGCAGGTACAGAGCATTGTCTTCCCTAAATTGGCAGGAGTGAGCGTGCCCACAAACATTCATCTCGAGGGTAAAGAGGGGAGATAATACATAGACCCAAACCCTAAACCTAAGCTTAATTGTCCTAGGATTGGACAAGTGTTAGTCTTACTACCCTACCCGAATTCATCTAGTTGGCATGAGTTTGTGGATCCCTCCTCCTGAGTTTGTTTGATTTTTTACTATGCATGATTCAGCTAATTTGTGATTATATGGGTGATTATTAATTTATTGATTATAGTTGAAATATGTTAATTTAGATTATTTTATGTGAATATCAATGTTAGGTGCATAGTTGAATTTAATGATTAATTATGCTTTTAGGATTTAATTGAGGAAATTAAATTAAAGTTAATTATTTTGGTATTGGAAATTAATATTGATTATGTCCTAAGTTTATTATGATGAAATTTAATTAAAATCAAATAATTGATTATTTGGATTTAATTGAGTATTTTATTGAGAATTGGATTTTATTATGTTTGTGAGTATTATTAAATGATTAAATAATTAATTGCATGAATTCATGATGCATTAAGTATTTAATTTATTTAATAATAGATTTTATTATTAACATGTGTTTTATTGTGTTTGAAAAGTGATTTGTTTGAAAATGGTGACAACTTGTCTTTAGGAGATTATGTTGAGTTGTGCACAATTAGATTTATTTTAAATTATTAATTAGTAATTTCTCTCAACAAAAGTGGGAGAGTTTGATTAGGAGTTCTTTGTGTGAGTCATCTAGGGTTTTGCATGTTTAGTGGAGTTGAATCCCTAATAGGGGGATTTTGCATTCATTTGGAGTTAATCAGGTTGTTGGAGGATGTTTGAAGAGAGAGAGCTTTTGGAGTTTTTGTGCTTTCCTTGTGTCCATGAGCATTTGTGTGTGTGTTTGGATTTCTGGGTAAAGGTTGTTTGCACTTGGATTTGGGATTGTATGCACTGTGATTCAGATCTTTGGGTGGAGCTTTTCTGTTGTCAAATTTGAGGGTTTTAGCATGCTACAGGCCTTCTTATTCAGTATTTAGCATTGGAATTGAGGTAGGGATTTGTGGAGTTTTCTTGTGAATTCATTAGTAGTTCTTTCTGCAATTTCTCTATGTTTGTTTCAGTTTATAGATTAAGATCTATTTTCCATTATGCTTTAAATTTGAGGGTTAGAAAACTCATTAGAATGCTATTTCATATTTTTATATTAACTTGGCACAGTAAGGTTATGCTGTCCAAATTTGGAGAGAAAATTCATTCTAGAACACATAGAAAATGAAAAATCAATCTCTATATAGTTAGTTCTATAGTTTGAATAAATTAATTTAGTGGGTTGTCAAAAACTCAATTTGGGTGAAAATTCCTTATTCTGGAAAAAAAATCCTTCCTCTGTAAAAAAAGACAGAAATAAATTACACTAGTAATTAATTTTGCATACAAATTGATTAAAAATTTCATTAGTAAATATGCAGATGTATTACAAAACAAATATATATTAAACAGATTAGGAAAAAAGTTAAATCTCATGTTTAAATGTGCAAAGATTGGAATTTTTCCATTTTTGAAAATGTGCTTTATGGCCTGTACATTTCCATTTTCAGAAACAGAGCCAAAAAGGATATATATATATATATATATATATATATATATATATATATATATATATATATATATATATATATATATATATATATATATATATATATATATTTATTTATTACCTTTAAAAAAAAATTACTATTTGGTTGCTATCAAAATTTGTGCAAGTTAAAAAAATGTAATAAATATTTTGAAGTTAGTTTCTTTTTATTCTTCATAAAAAGAAAATTGTTTAAAAAAAAATTATGTTAAAAAAAATTTTAGTGGGAGGTGAGGGCCACCACCTTACCCACCTCCCAAGGCTGACAGGACCTGCCGTTAGTACTTGAGGGTACTGCGCGGTAGGGGCCGGCCTGCCACCACCTGTGGCGGTACCGCTCGATTGGTGGGGCCCGCTTCCCCTTTTCAAATTTGTTTTAATTTATTTGTTATATAATTGCGCTTTTTGATATATGTTTTTTTTTTTAAAAAAAATTTATTTAATTTGTTAATAAATTATGTTATATCATATTTAATTTAGATCATTATTAATTTATGAAAAGTTTAATTTTTATTATATTTAATTTATGAATAATTTAGTTTATATTTTATATAAGCTATTTAATTTGTATTTTATTTATTATATATTTTGTTTAAATAGTAGATTCATGATTATGAGCAAATCTTAGATTAATTTGTTAATTATTTTATTTAAATTACTTATTTGATTATAATTAATTTTAAGAAAAAAAGATTATTAGCAAATTAAGTATATTCACTATTTGAATAAATGTGATTTAAATTTCTTTTGTATTTATATACATGAATTTGTGTAGCTTAATCTATGAGGAATATGGTAATAGTATTATCTATTAAAATTCTTTTTAATAGTATAGATTAATTATGTTATTTATTTGATTTCAATCCTAGATTGAAGGGTTAAAACTTGGGTCTTTTGACAAACTTGGATTATTAGAAATGTTATATTTATACTGAAAGTGGGCATTTTCACTATGTTGGATTCTTAGGTCTCCTTGGGAAATTCACTTTATTTATGTTATTATTGGAATGATTATTTTCAGAATTTCCTAGTAGACCTTGTTATTTATATACTTGGATTCAAATATGATGAATATGGAATGTATTTGATTATAGTTTTATTTTAGTTCGAAATGGCGTGAGTGTTGTATTCTTCGTGCCTTCTTTTATGCTATGGGTTGTTGGGATCTAGATGACCTAGGAGAATACAGAGGCTGGGGTATGAGTCAGATGTTCATGTTATCAGTTATGTTTAGTGTGTGTGTACTCTATCTGATTATCACTCTTGTTTAACCATTGGGCTCATGGTTTACTGTATTCTATTTATGGTATCTTTGTAACCATATCTAGTTCTTTAGTGTGAAAATGGATATGAGGTTACTTAGTTGTATACCTAATTAGATCTAGGAGAGATCTGTGAGCCTAGGGTAGTTTACCTAGACATGTAGTAGGAGGTGGCTTACAATAAGCGCCGGGGTCAACAAGTGGCTGCCAGGATCACTTATTGTAAAGTTTCAGTAATCAAGTGATAACCTAATATAATTAAGGGGTATTTAATTGAACCTAATAAGATATAAGTCCTCGCCCATGCTTGAGTGCTAGGACAGACTAAGGTGGAGTTGAGAAGATGACTAGCCCCCTTTTAAGGGACGAGTTGGCATAGTTGATGACTTCATTAGTATGAGAGGTCATTGATACCGTGTATGGTCACTTGGGTGCCGAGATCCAGAGAGATTACCAAGAAAAAATTCAAGGGTTAGACGTACATGATGACACCTTTTTATGCATAGTCTGGTTATTCTACATGTGTCAGTTACCTCTGGTTTAATGAGTTGTACCTTTATCTTTGTTATGTTTATCTTGAGTTAGAGTTCTTTCAAGATCCTTCTGCTTAGGGTTTTATCATTGTTTTGTATTGGTTATCCGATTGGGGTTTGTGGTTATCTCCTTAGCATGGTGGGGTAGGCCTTTGTGGTTCTACACGGATGGGTGGTAGTGATTGTTTACCATTTGAGATTTGACATCCTGGTACCAGTGCTTGATGGTGATTTCATGGATGGATTCCTTATGATGATTCATTGATGTTTCTTTCTTATCTTTCATTATTTGTAATCCTGTATTAGGGTATCACATGAGATACCTAATTGGGACATTATATTATCATAGTTAGATTTATTACTACATACTCTGCGACATGTGTAGTGGATGTCAGTTTATTTGGATATCATGGAAGTCCATGAGAAATGTATTTATTGTTATCATGTAATTGCAATTTATAAGTTATGGAATATTTTATTGATGTTAGTTCTAGTTGTGTTTTATTCTTATGTAATTTTGCATCATGGAACCCTTGAGTCTTGTAATCTGTATTGGATGTTGTTTCAATGTGAGTAAATGGTAATTGCTTTTGCGCTATTGTTTATCTTGTTTGTAAACTTTAGAAAAAATAAATTATTCACCAAACTTAGTAGTATGTTTTAGGTTAAATTCTCTTAGGTTCCCTGGTGGGGTGTTACATCTAGTATCAGAGCCAGGTTTCTACACTGGGAACTCTGGGTATGTATGCCTATTAGGTTTTGTGTGGTCTAAACTTGAAATTAAACATAAACATATAGCATTTTATTTTCAGACCATTGTTTATGATTATGTTTTCTTTTGATTTGATTGAGCTTTGTTGAGAGTTGTTGTTTGATCTCTGATGTTGCAGGAATTATGGCTGTGACTAGATCCACTAGAGGTTGAGGTAGAGGTTGAGCTGGTAACCATGGAAGGGCTAGATAGCCTAGCCCTTCTACTAGTGTTAGTCAGGAGAGTCACCAAAAATAGTCTAGGGGTCAGCAGGGAGAGGATCATCAGGATGATCCTGATATGAGACAACTCTTACAAGTGATTCTCAATCATCTTGGTCCTGAGCAGGTCAGAGCAGAGCGGGCTAGAGAGAGGTCTAGGAGTCCTCCCAGGAGGGACTTTGCAGTTGATCCTATAGTGGTGGCAGCTAACCACATGAGGGATCTGATGAGAGGGTGACTCATTCCCTTTGATGGGAAAGGCACTGGTTTAGAGGTAGAGACATGGTTGTTAGCCTTAGAGTGGAGTTTTTCCATGCATCCCTTTAGTAGTAATACTAAAGCCAGGTATGTGATTATGCAACTTACAAATTTTGCTCCTATATGGTGGAAGATAGAGGAGGAGAAGTTAGGGTTCCGGATAGACACTGTCACTTGGGAGTTGTTTCTGGAACACTTTCGAGATTGTTTCTTATCAGATTAGTGGAGGTGATAGAGAGCAGATGAGTTTCATAATTTGAGACAGTTGACCTTATCAGTGGGAGAGTATGAGCGCTAGTTTTTTGAGTTCAAACAGTATGCTGGCTTTGGTTAGGATATCACTCTCCTAGTACAACACTTTGTGAGGGGACTAAATGCATGCATCATTGGAGAGGTCCTACTATTTGAGTGTAAGACCCTTTAGGAGGTGGTCATTAAGGCCACCCTTACAGAGATGAACCTTGCTTTAGGTCATAGTAGTCAGAGAGGTGTCCAACATAATGGTTCCAAGGAGAATCAATCTCAGAGGAATGAGAATTTTCTGAATCCTCCTACCTTTTCAAAAGGTAATCAAAATTAGCAGGATAAGAAATTCTTCCATGGTAATGGTGGTGGTTCTCAATCAGAGAACTATCACAATTGGCAGCATAGTGTGCACAATCAGGATGATCAGTCCACTCAAAATTCACATCAGGATTTTGGTGGGGGTAGTTTTCAGTAGCCCAGTACTCCTGCAGCAAGGAGAGTCTTCAAGGGGGATTGTTTCACTTGTGGCCAATAGGGTCATAAGTCATATGATTGTCCCCAGTTTTTAGCTTAGCATTCAGGACAAAGGCCATTGGTTTCCGAGCCTACAGTGGGAGATGCAGGTAGATCTCATAGGACCTTTGCAATAGGCAATGATCCTCAATGTTTGAACCCTAAGGCAGGAAAAGGTCTGATGGGACCTACTCAGTGATCTTTGTTTTGTTTTCTTTTCAGTGCAGCGAGGTTTATGGGACTTACATCCCTACTTGTTCCAAGCTTCCAAGAGTAAGCCTAATTCTAGGGGGGGTGGATGTAGTACCCCGCCTGTAGTTCACTTTTAGGTTTCTTTATGTTTCAGTGTTTGACCGAATTCTTTTAGGTCACTTTTGATGTGATCGAATATTATGATTAATAATGATGATTATGGATTTTTGTTCATTGAATGTGTATCCGGTTATTGCCTATATTAGATGATGATATCATTTGATGTTATGTTTATGTTTTATATTGATTTATGGTACTAATCCCATACTAGCATGTGTATGGTTGTCATGTGTTTGCATCTATTTGACATGTTTGTTTGGTAGAGGATGGAGGCGTAGTTACTCGCATAGTCGAGATCCACACGACTGACCGTAGCCTATCATTGTTTGATATATATTATTGTATGTACATGCTTCATCTTGTGGTGACAGGTTTGTAGGTACAGGGCATTGTCTTCCCTAAATTGGCAGGAGTGAGTGTGCCCACAAACATTCATCTCAATGGTAAAGAGGGGAGATAATACATAGATCCAAACACTAAACCTAAGCTTAATTGTCCTAGGATTGGGCAAGTGTCAGTCTTACTACCCTACTTGAATTCATCTGGTTGGCATGAGTTTGTGGATCCCTCCTCTTGAGTTTGTTTTATTTTTTACTCTGCATGACTCAACTAATTTGTGATTATGTGGGTGATTATTAATTTATTGATTATAGTTGAAATATGTTAATTTAGATTATTTTATGTGAATATCAATGTTAGGTGCATAGTTGAATTTAATGATTAATTATGCTTCTAGGATTTAATTAAGGAAATTAAATTAAAGTTAATTATTTTGGTATTGGAAATTAATATTGATTATGTCCTAAGTTTATTATGATGAAATTTAATTAAAATCAAATAATTGATTATTTGGATTTAATTGAGTATTTTATTGAGAATTGGATTTTATTATGTTTGTGAGTATTATTAAATGATTAAATAATTAATCGCATGAATTCATGATGCATTAAGTATTTAATTTATTTAATAATAGATTTTATTATTAACATGTGTTTTATTGTGTTTGAAAAGTGATTTGTTTGAAAATGGTGACAACTTGTCTTTAGGAGATTATGTTGAGTTGTGCACAATTAGATTTATTTTAAATTATTAATTAGTAATTTCTCTCAACAAAAGTGGGAGAGTTTGATTAGGAGTTTTTTGTGTGAGTCATCTAGGGTTTTGCATGTTTAGTGGAGTTGAATCCCTAATAGGGGGATTTTGCATTCATTTGGAGTTAATCAGGTTGTTGGAGGATTTTTGAAGAGAGAGAGCTTTTGGAGTTTTTTTGCTTTCCTTGTGTTCATGAGCATTTGTGTGTGTGTTTGGATTTTTGGGTAAAGGTTGTTTGCACTTGGATTTGGGATTGTATGCACTATGATTCAGATCTTCGGGTGGAGCTTTTCTGTTGTCAAATTTGAGGGTTTCAACATTCTATAGGCCTCTTATTCAGTATTTAGCATTGGAATTGAGGTAGGGATTTGTGGAGTTTTCTTGTGAATTCATTAGTAGTTCTTTCTGCAATTTCTCTATGTTTGTTTTAGTTTATAGATTAAGATCTGTTTTCTATTATGCTTTAAATTTGAGGGTTAGAAAACTCATTAGAATGCTATTTCATATTTTTATATTAACTTGACACAATAGGGTTATGCTGTCCAAATTTGGAGAGAAAATTCATCCTAGAACACATAGAAAATGAAAAATCAATCTCTATATAGTTAGTTCTATAGTTTGAATAAATTAATTTAGTGGGTTGTTAAAATCCCAATTTGGGTGAAAATTCCTTATTCTGGAAAAAAAATCCTTCCTCTGTAAAAAATGATAGTTAGGAATAAATTACACCAGTAATTAATTTTGCATACAAATTGATTAAAAATGTCATTAGTAAATATGCAAATGTATTACAAAATAAATATATATTAAACAGATTAGGAGAAAAGTTAAATCTCATGTTTAAATGTGCAAAGATTGGAATTTTTCCATTTCTGGAAATGTGCTTTATGCCCTGTACATTTCCATTTTAAAAAACAGAGCGAAAAAGAAAAAATATATATATTTATTGCCTGTAAAAAAAAATTACTATTTGGTTGCTATCGAAATTTGTGCAAGTTAAAAAAATGTAATAAAAATTTTGAAGTTAGTTTCTTTTTATTCTTCATAAAAAGAAAATTGTTAAAAAAAAAATTTATGTTAAAAAAAATTTTAGTGGGAGGTGGGGGCCACCACCTTCCCCACCTCCCAAGGCCTACAGGACCTGCCGTCAGTACTCGAGGGTACTGCGTGGCAAGGGCTGGCCTGCCACCAACTGTGGTAGTACCCCTCGATTGGTGGGGCCCGCTTCCCCTTTTCAAATTTGTTTTAATTTATTTGTTATATAATTGTGCTTTTTGATATATGTTTTTTAAAAAAAAATTTATTTAATTTGTTAATAAATTAGCTTATATCATATTTAATTTAGATCATTATTAATTTATGAAAAGTTTAATTTTTATTATATTTAATTTATGAATAATTTAGTTTATATTTTATATAAGCTATTTAATTTGTATTTTATTTATTATATATTTTGTTTAAATAGTAGATTCATGATTATGAGCAAATCTTAGATTAATTTGTTAATTATTTTATTTAAATTGCTTATTTGATTATAAGTCATTTAAAAAAAAAAGATTATTAGCAAATTAAGTATATTCACTATTTGAATAAATGTGATTTAAATTTCTTTTGTATTTAGATACATGAATTTGTGTAGCTTAATCTATGAGGAATATGGTAACAGTATTATCTATTAAAATTCTTTTTAATAGTATAGATTAATTGTGTTATTTATTTGATTTCAATCCTAGATTGAAGGGTGAAAACTTGGGTCTTTTGACAAACCTGGATTATTAGAAATGTTATATTTATACTGAAATTGGGTATTTTCACTATGTTGGATTCTTAGGTCTCCTTGGGAAATTTGCTTTATTTATGTTATTATTGGAATGATTATTTTCAGAATTTCCTAGTAGACCTTGTTATTTATATACTTGGATTCAAATATGATGAATATGGAATGTATTTGATTATAGTTTTATTTCAGTTCAAAATGGCATGTGTGTTGTATTCTTCGTGCCTTCTTTTACGCTATGGGTTGTCAGGATCTAGATGACCTAGGAGAATACATAGGGTGGGGTATGAGTCAGATGTTCATGTTATCAGTTATGTTTAGTGTGTGTGTACTCTGTCTGATTATCACTCCTGTTTGACCATTGGGCTCATGTTTTACTGTATTCTATTTATGGTATCTCTGTAACCATATCTAGTTCTTTAGTGTGAAAATGGATATGAGGTTACTTAGTTGTATACCTGATTAGATCTAGGAGAGATTTGTGAGCCTAGGGTAGTTTACCTAGACATGTAGTAGGAGGTGGCTTCCAATAAGTGCTAGGGCCCACAAGTGGCTGCTAGGATCACTTATTGTAAAGTTTCAGTAATCAAGTGATAACCTAATATAATTAAGGGGTATTTAATTGAACCTAATAAGATATAAGTCCTCACCCATGCTTCAGTGCTAGTACAGACTAAGGTGGAGTTGAGCAGATGACTAGCCCCCTTTTAAGGGATGAGTTGGCATAGTTGATGACTTCGTTAGTACGAGAGGTCATTGATACCGTGTATGGTCACTTGGGTGCTGAGATCTAGAGAGATAACCAAGACAAAACTCAAGGGTTAGATGTACATGATGACACCTTCCTATGCATAGTTTGGTTATTCTACATGTGCCGGTTGCCTATGGTTTAATGAGTTGTACCTTTATCTTTGTTATGTTTATCTTGAATTAGAGTTCTTTCAGGATCCTTCTACTTAGGGTTTTATCCTTGTTTTGTATTGGTTGTTCGATTGGGGTTTGTGGTTATCTCCTCAACATGGTGGGGTAGGCCTTTGTGGTTCTACACAGACGGGTGGTAGTGATTCTTTACCATTTGAGATTCGAGGTCATGGTACCAATGCTTGATGGTGATTTCGTGGATGTATTCCTTATGATGCTTCATTGATGTTTCTTTCTTATCTTCATTATTTGTAATCTTGTATTATGGTATCGCATGAGATACCTAATCAGGACATTGTATTATCATAGTTAGATTTATTACTACATACCCTGTGACATGTGCAGTGGATGTTAGTTTATTTGGATATCATGGAAGTCCATGAGAAATTTATTTATTGTTATTATGTAATTGCAATTTATAAGTTATGGAATCTTTTATTGATGTTAGTTCTAGTTGTGTTTTATTCTTACGCAATTTTGTGTCATGGAACCCTTGAGTCTTGTAATTTGTATTGGATGTTGTTTCAATGTGAGTAAATGGTAATTTCTTCTGCGTTGTTGTTTATCTTGTTTGTAAACTTTAGAAAAAAAAAAATTATTCACCAAACTTAGTAGTATGTTTTAGGTTAAATTCTCTTGGGTTCCTTGGCGGGGCGTTACATACTTCATCACAACTGCAAAAGTCTTATGTCTTATTGATCTGTCAGCTCTGCCTTTGTATTTCTGATTACTTTTCTCCAACTTATATTTCACATCTTCATTCAATGTCTTCATGTACTCAACAAACTTTACTCCTTCAACACTTCTCTTTCTTTCATCAGCAATGTCTCTCAAATCTGATATACCTCTTAGTTGTATGCCATTTACAATCTGAAAAGGTGTCTTTCCAGTACTCCTATTAATTGAATTATTGTATGAAAATACTACCTGTGCCAACACAAAATCCCAATTACTTGTGTGTCTCCAACTAAACATCTCAAAAGATTTCCCAAACTTCTATTCACAACTTCTATTTGTCTATCGATTTGTGGGTGAAATTTAGAACTATATTTCAACTCAGTGCCAAACTTTCTCCAAAGGGTCTTCCAAAAGTATCCAAAAAATTTACTGTCTTGATCAGAGATAATACTCCTTGATAATCCATGCAATCTAACAATTTCCTTAAAGAAAAGATCTGCTATATGTACTGCATCTGATGTCTTTCTACAAGGTATAAAATGTGCCATTTTAGAAAATCTATCCGCAACAATAAATATAGAATCATTACCTCTTACTGTCTTCTGTAGGCCAAGAAAAAAATCAAAACTGTCAATCGAAGGTTTCTTAGGAACAAAAATCAGTGTATACAATCCAATATTCTAACTTACTCCTTTTGCAACTTGACAAATTCCACAACTTTTCACAAATTTCTAAATATATTTATACAAATGTGGCCAACAATATTTCTCTTTAAGAAAATTCAATGTCTTATCAACACCAAAATGTCTAGCCAAACCACTACTATGTTTCTCTTTTATCAAATTAGTTCTCGTTGGTCCTCTCGGTATACACAACTGAATACCTTTAAACAATATACCTTCTTGAATGAAATATTCTTCCCATTTAGTACTCGGTTGATCTTGAATAGGTGCTCTACACTTTCTCCATGGCTCAGAAAAATTAGGATCAAATTCATAAGAATCTCTCATATCATCAAAGCCAAGAACTTCAATTTTTATCTCGGTCATCAAAGATCTCCTTCTACACAATGCATCAACAACTCGGTTAGTGACTCCACTTTTATGTTTTATCACATATGTATAACTCTGCAAATACTCAACCCATTTCATATGTCTCTGATTTAACTTATTCTGACTACCCAAATACTGTAAATCTTTATGATCAGTATACAATACAAATTCACTTGGTATCGAATAATGTCTCCATTTCTTTAGTGCTTGAACAATAGCATAGAATTATTGATCATACACAAAGTATTTCCTTTTTGCATCATTCAAATTTTCACTAAAGAAAGAAACATGTTTACCTTCTTGACTCAACACAACTCCAATTGCACTACCACTTGCATCAAATTCCACTTGAAATACCTTATTGAAATTAGGCAATGCCAAAACAAGCAATTCAACAACCTTCTACTTTAGAGTCTCAAAACATTTATCAGCTCCATGTGTCCACTTGAATTCTCTGTTATCTCCTCTCATAGTCTCAGTCATAGCATTACAAATTGAATTGAAATTCGTAATGAACTTTCGGTAAAAACTTGCAAAACCATGAAATGATCTTACCTCACTAGAATTCTCAAGTGTAGGCCAATTCAAAATAGCTTCAACCTTTTTAGGATCCATCATCAAACCATCAACTAAAATCAAAAATCACAAATACACAATCTCCTCTTTCATGAATGAACACTTTTTTAGGTGAATCAACAACTTTTTTTCTTTCAATGTCTGCAATACTTGTTTAACATGCAATAAATGTTCTTCTCTAGTCTTACTGAATATTAGAATATCATCAAGGTACACAATCACAAACTTACCCAAGAATTTTTTCAAAACTTCATTCATTAACCTCATAAAAGTACTCGGTGCATTAGTTAAACCAAAAGGCATAATCAACCACTCATACGAACCTTCTTTTGTGTTGAAAGTAGTATTCCACTCATCACCTTATCTGATTCTGATATGATGATACCCACTTTTCAAATCAATTTTGGTAAAATACTTTGCTCTAGTCAAACTATCCATTATATCATCCATTCTCGATATAGGAAACCTATATTTCACTGTTATCTTGTTGATTTCTCTCGAATCAGTACACATTCACCATTCTCCATTCTTCTTAGGTGCCAATGCAATAGGTACTACATAAGGACTAAAAATTTCTCTAATCAAACCTTTTTGAAACAATTCTTGAATATGTCAGTTTAATTCCTAATTCTCGATAGGTGAACCAACATGGTGCCTTGTTCGGTAAGCTATCTCCGGGGAATAAATCTATGCAATGATCAATGCTTCTCTTAGGTGGAAAACCATCAGGTACATTATCAAAAATAATTTCACTATACCTAGTGAGTAACTTATCAATCTCCTCAGGGACACTATCCTCTATTTTATTACTCGATTTGTTAGGAATCACAACAAAACATACATCTTTCTTCTTCAAATCCTTAAATTTTTTTTTCCTTCCATCAAGTAAACTTTCACAGATGTGTAAACATTACTAACAGGCTCTTCAATCAAAGGCAACAAAACTTGTCTTCTCCCATCAGCCCAAATGGTATATTTATGTAATCTCCCATCATATATAGCATGTCTATCATATTGCCAAGGTCTACCCAACAAAATATGACAACAATCCATAGGCATGATATCACATAACACCTTATCATAGTACTTTCCAAATTTCAAATTTACATAACATTGTTCACTTACCAAGAGTGTATGCTCATCTTTGATCCATGAAATTTGATAGGGCTTCAGATGTTCTAACCTTTTCAACT